>CAJNYU010004582.1:0-24811 GCA_905331475.1 Rotaria socialis | reverse complement strand
ACTTACATATGAAACCAAAATCTAAAACATTTCGCATCTCCATTGGTTCCATCAAAAATAAGACTACGTAAACGTGCACGATCACCTGGTTTTGTTGGAAGTGATGTTTCAATCATTAAATATTTTCCTTGTGCTGTATTTGTAGTATGATCTATAAGAAAAAAATAAAATATTATTGATTCAAAAATCGAATACATATCGATTTCTATCATACCGAATTGTGGTCCAGTTCCCAATGAATGTATTCCCGTTCCGACAAGCCAATCCATATCAGCATCAATATCATTATTTTGCCAACCGCATAGATCAGTTTCAAATGTACAATCTCCTAGACTTGGACATAAACCTCGTGTGATCGAAATATCATCAAGCGCCACACTGGCATCAGGATTTTGTACCAAAGGTTGAGCTTCTAATACTCCTTGCCATGGTTGATTACGACTTCTGATATTTACTTGTGCATATAACCAACGATTATCGAAATTACCACCAAAAACCCAACCATCGGTACCTTGTGGAGTTGTATAAACATTTAATTGTATTTTTTGTGTTGTCGCATGCAAGAAATACCAAAAATGTAAACACGAACCACTTGTACGTTCTTGAACTGGTGTTAAAAGTAATGCACGATCATAAATATTTCGATTTTTGCCTTCGGCTAACATATAATAACCCTCATTAGTTTGTGTTGTATGGTCAACATTTGGATTGACACCTTGTTGAACAACAGATGCTAAACCACGGGTCCAATTAAATTGTCCTGATAGTCCATATTGATAGCCTATAAATGAAATTTTAATTTTTGTCTTAGAGATTATTCTAGAAATTTCTTTTTTTATTTTCAACATACCACAAATAGAATCATCTGAATCAAAATCACATTGATCCGAAGTTGTTTGACAAGTTCCATTAAGAAGTATAATATCATCGATAGCAATTGCACTACGATTGGTATCTGACCATGTTCCTTCGATGACAATCTAGATAAGAAAATTCATAGAAAATAGAAATTCTACTAAATAAAAAAACGAACATTAAATTGTGGTGGATTGTTTGTTGATGCTTGCAGATTAACTTGTGCATGATACCATTCAAAACCTTTGCCACCTGTCGATGTCCATCGTACTTGAGAAAATACACCAGAAAGTTTTTCAACACTTAAACTGCCAACATTTGGACCATACATAAAATACCAAAATTCTAAATATTGACGATTATTATTCAATGATACACTACGAAGTTGACTTGAGATATTATTCTAAAGAAAAGAAAACTTTATAATAGGAAAAAGAACCTTAGCGTTTTTTTAATTTTTGCTTACATTAGTACTTGGTGCTGCTTTATTTGGTTGCAGTAAAAGATAATATCCAGTTGGTTGATTTCCTGTATGATCATATAGAGGACTATGTACATCTTGTTGTGATGCTGTTACACCTTGAACTCATGTCCAACCTAGTTCAGGTTTTGTTGTGATAGTCCATGATGGACATGTGGTACTTTCAAAGTTACAATCAAAAGCCGATGGTAGACGTGGTGGTATTGTTCTAAATAGAAAGAATTTGAAAAACATTCTATCGTTGAGAATAAAAAATTGGTATTATTCAACTGACATTCCTGTTGTTACGGCTGGCTGCATTGTTGTGTAAGCATCGGGTGGTGTAGCAAATGCTGGAAATGTTGGACAATAGCTATTTGTTATTAATAGATCATCAATACCGATATCACCTTCGTCGTTTTGAGTGATTTTAGCTTCGATTAATAGTGAATGATCCAAGTCTACAACAAAGCCAACTTTTCCTTCAAACCAATTATCATCTTGTTGACCAGATAATGTCCACATTGGTATTGGTTGAAAACCTTCTTTTTTTGTAAATATACTGTTAATGCACCAATACCATCACCGAACCTAAGGAAAATTTGAAATAACTATATTTTTTTTCTCTTGACTAGTTTTGATACTAACATGTGATAGAAGAATTCAAAACACATTCCAGTTGAACCTGTATCAGACATTGATTGTGAAATAAGTAGAGCTCTGTCACCTATTTTTCGATTACTATTCGAATCAATATATCCGTATGAACCTTGGTTTGTTTGAAGTGTATGATCTTCCAATTGACCTATAAATAAAATTTAAAGTGCATCATTTTTATTTTTCTATTTTCTTACCGCTAAGAAATGTACTCGATGATGCACCACTGATTATTTCTCAATCAAATTGATCAGTTTTCTTTACATTTTTCCATCCACAAAATTTATCACCTTCAAAATCACAATTGTTTGGTTCTCCACATGATACATCTAAACGTGAGGATGTGGTTGTGAATGTACGAGTTAAGGAGACTCATTCATACACCTGCACACCCACACCTCAATGAGTATCTGACTTATTAAAACAACAAAGGCTTGGTTCAACAACTAATCAAACAAAAATTGATTAAGAATAACAGGACAATTTTGATCTTTCATATGGATCTCCACTTGTATATCCTTATGTTCTATCAACAGTTTCACTTGATCAATCGGATATACCTCATGAACTTCATCTTGATTTTCTTTCACTTGTTTAGTAATTACATATTTATTCAAAAACAAGTATTTCTTCCCTTCGGTTTTTTGCTCTTTGTTTGTCATTCTTCGTTGTTGTCGGTGCTAATTTTAGCTCATTCTTTTCTTTTCATTTGACATTCCTTTTTTTTTCTTTTCCATTCACTTCTTTTCCAAAATGATTGTATTTATCTATTATATAAAAAACACGTAGATTTCTATGATTGATTCACATAAATAAAACAAAACAGTAATTGAAATAAATCAATCTTATCTTGTCGTATCATTTATTTTCGAGCACTATGAATTTATATATATCCAAGAACTCATAGAAAAAAACTAATTATATCCATCGATGACGTTCGAATGAGAACATGCTTTATTTCGAAATAAATCTATTATTGTTACTTAATTATAAATATTTTATAGTATTATCAATTAAGTACTGAAATAATTCAATAGAATAAAATATCGTAGTTTCTAATATGTAAATAAACAAATGTTTTTTAAATTCGAATATATTGATTTGAACTTCTGAAATTGAAGACAATCAGGATCTTATTTAAAAACAGGACGAGAAAAAATAAAATAAAACTGTATTTGATAGTACCATCATATCGCTCTAGACTTGTTGCATCTATTTTCGATATGAAATAAAGAGTGAAAATGCAATTTAACTTAATCTTCTGTTCTATTGAAAAATAATAATATTAATTATACATAAAAATAAATTATATTCGAAACAATTAGATTTACCACCATAAACATAAAAATAAATTAGATTCGAAACAATTAGATTTACCACCATAAACATAAATCCTGATTCTACAAATTTAACACAATCATCATGAATAAATTTTTTACTCTGAATAAATGCAGTCAATTTGTAAAAATCACATTCATATATTCCTGCAATACATAAAAATAATAAACCATGTACACTACCATACTTGTTTTCAATTAAATATTCGATTGTAGGTTCAAGCTCTTTAGTGTTTACTTCAACTGTTAAATGTTCCAATCGAGGAAATAATTTGATCAACAACTGAATTGTTTTCAATGTATATTTATCCGGCATTTCCAAATTTTTAATTACTCTATGTTTATAAGACATATCCATCGTTCTAATTGTTTCTATCTAATAAATGTTGAAAACTCTTATTTTCCTGAATTAAACATAAATCAACGCCATTCAAAGTTAATGGATCACTTGTAAACGTAACTAGATTGCAAGTAGCAGATAAAATAGAAATTAATTGTTTGAAAGACACATCAAAAGATCTGATCACCAATTTACTAAGTTGATCCAATGGAATAATACGATTAAGGATATTGACTAATCCCAGGTCGATCAACTTGTGTCGTACACGGCCGTTTGGCCACAATTTACGGCCGTTTGGTATACACCGTATTACGGTCGTTTGGCATCGTGTCATATACGATCGTATACAGTCGAATACTGCAATATCCGACCACATTACGGCCGTTAGTAACCGTTTACGACACGGCGAAATACGGCCGTAATACGGTGCATGCCAAAACGTCGAATTACGGCGATTTACGGTCGGAAACGTTATAAAACGGTAGTAAACGTTGCCGTATACGGCCGTTTACGATCGTATCAGGTCACCGTAATGTTCGACCTGGGATGATTCATCTATTTTCGGACAATGATTAATTGTCAATTGGTTGACATTTGGAAAATAATTCACACAATTTGTCTTGGGTAAACTACCATTAATAAAAACATGTTCGACCGAATTAAAATTTGTTCCTTGAAATGAACCAATTTCTTTGTTCGATTGCCAATGAAACTCGTAGCTTTTTCTTCTATAAAAAAGAATAGAACCAATAACAAGATAAGATATCCAGTTAATATTTTTATACCTATATGGTTGAGTTGAATGAAAATCTTTAATATTAAAAGATTGAGAACAATCATGTTGATGTGTAAAGAACCAATGTTTCTCAATCCAAAACGATGAAGTAAACGCATGAATTAATTCATCGTAATCTAATTGATTTTGTAGTTGAACACCATTATGATAGATATCAAAGATACGTAAATTCTGCATATGAGAAGAAATTAATTTTTCCCATCGTTCTGCATATAAATATTCTTCGTCATCTTCAATCGAAATAAATAAAACTTCGACAAATTTAAAACATTTTCTGACAATATCTTCAAATTTGTTAAAACGAATTTTTTGTAACTTAAGACAAACTCTTTTTAAATTTTCAAATGATGGAAGGTTATAATTAATATATTGTTCATTCGGATATTCGGAATCGTTAAGTAAATCAATTGATAAACTACGAAGTTTATGAATTCTATGAACTACATCATAAAATGCATTATATGGAAAATAGATATTAAGAACAAGATGTTCAATTGTACTAATAACATTTTTATCCAGATGATAATATATTGGCGTTCGAAGTATTTTAGTCTCATATTCCACTTTAAAATATTTTTATTTTAATGAAGCCAATGTTCTATATAAAAAATGAAGTAAAATTGAACCATCATTGGGATATACAATTAATGTATTTAATTCGGGGAAAACAACACTTGAATTATTAACAATTTCATCGAAAGAGTTGATACTAATATTATCAAGAACTAATTTTTTAAGACAAATAAAAGACGAAATAAGATGAGATGGTGTTATAAATATAGCAGCAATAAATGGATCAGATATACGAAGAACAGTAATACGATTTGTATTTGGTATAATCATATCATTATAGAAATGTTGAAAATTGAATTTTGACATTGTAATGGAAGTATTTACTTCCATGTTGGCCTTAGAAAGTAAATGATGAAACCTTTTATTAATATTAAAAAAAGCTTGATATGTATGATACATATCAAGATATTGAAGTATTAAAAAGAAAATTTCATTCGGCAAATCTTCAAAAACGAACATATCTATATGAATGATCCGTGAGCTGGTGTAATCGATTGGCTTAGTATCAGAGATTTGTTTCTCAGCTACACTTCGCGCATACACACGCACTAGGAATTAAGATTCTAATGTATTTCCAACTAAAAAAAGCCAACTAAGAAAGGTGCAAAAGGATTTTGGGTGAGATGATAAAAAGTAATATAGGTGTCGCTAATTTGGTATCAGTCACTGAGAATCCCAGGATGATCAAAACCGACTCGTTTACGGTCTGTTTATCGACTGTAAATGATGTCAAAACGGTATATTTACGGCAGTAAATAGGCCGTATTTGCCAGTAATACCTGGTGCAGTAATACGGCGCCGTAAACGGGACTGAATTTTCGCGGTTTACGGCTGTTTGTGCTCCGCACTCTCATGATAATACGGTCCGTATTACTGCGCCAGATATTACTGCAAACTTTTGTCCGTAAAATAGTCGTAAAGTAACCGTCAACGGCCGTCAACGGACCGTACTGTTCGACCTGGGAAGGCTTAGCGCATGGTAGCGATACATGGAATGACTACTATTTATGCAGGTTATTCCTTGTGGTTTAAATTATCTTGAAATGAATCTTGATATTTGAGAAGTACTCTGATTTTGTTGTTGATGTTACAACTGTAATTGCCTTTTTACCAACCAGCCTTCTTTCTTTTGCAATTTGTACATAATTTAAAAAAATTGATAATCAATAACGGGTTTCATTTAAAACTCGATCTAATTTTTTTCTATTGATCTCTCGTTTCATAGCGTTATAATTTCATGCAAAGTTATAGAAACGAACCATGATGTTCAATCTCGCAAAAATTTTAGATCAGCACATCTTCTTGGTGAACACATCTCTCGTTGGTAAACCGTTTTTGTGCGATGAGAGAATAATCAAAATATAATTGTTTGAAAACTTATAATATAAAAATTAAATCGAAGATTATATCTGTAGAGATTTATATTAAACTCTCGAAAAAATTCAACGGTGTGAAAAGAACGAAACTGTCACAAACATTGATGTTCTTTCTGATAGTTTATCCTTCTTCAAAACACGTTGCGATTGGCGTAACCTCAACCATGATGGGTCTTTTATACAAAGAAAAAAGGATTAACCCAATATATGTATTTTTTCTCATCATAAAATTGAAAATGCATTATATATAAATTCGATTTAATATACAGAAAGCGCGCGTATTACACAATACATAAGTGTGTTGAATTCTCCAAGTTTTAGAAACGAGTGCTTATAGTCATCATTTACCAGTCTACGGATCATTGTCTCAAACACTTGATCTGATGAGTTTCGAAAAGAACATTTTCGTCAAACATACTATCGGTTCTATTTTTGCATGACTTTCAATTGATAGTTATCACGAGTCATTTAATGCAAAATATTAGTTTATTCTGATAATCATAGCACTTTGAAAAGTTTTTTTTTAAAGTGTTGCATAAATAGGCATGAGTTACAAAATAAATAATAATGTATAAGAAATGTTACTCTTTCGTATGATTAATGACTAGAAAAATATGTCATTCTTTGACGAACATCGTGTACATAATAGAACTGGTTGATTTAAAAATTTATTCTTAACAAATCTTTTCCATTATAAATTAGCTATCAAAACTTTGAAAGAGCAAGCTCTATAGGCTGTGGATGAGCTCATATTCTCACCTGGCAATATGGATATCTCTTATTCAAAATTGTGAATATTTTCTTTACGTTCCATCTGTAGTAGCAAACCTTTTCAAATCTAAATGAATGTGTGAAACTGCAGATTATATCATTGCTAAACACATTCATCAACCCCTGATTCTCTCCTCGTTAGAAAAAAAAACAACTTTGAATTAGAATATAGAAGAAAATTCGTTCAGTTGTTACAACGCAATATTAGAGTATAAAAATTTCCATAATATAAATATAGGTTGAAAAAAATATCGTGCCTTACAATCCTTTGCTCATCAGAACAACTACATTAGTTTCGATCTGTTCAACGGACGGACTCTAAAAAATCGAACAGTCATTATTTTACTAGAAAAATTTTACAAAATTTACATCTACACTAAATGAACCAAGGAAAGTTTTTATTTCAAAAATTATTCTTTAACTTGTTATCATCATCTATCATTGTTAATTAGATCTCTTTACGTTCGACAATATTTAATAAAATAAAAACCAATGAGTTTATATATGTCTATGATATATTCAAAATAAAGACTAAAAATAAAAAGTATAACAAATATAAATTAATCTTGACGATGCTCAATTAATATTCATCTGAGAAACTTTACTAATTTTCAAATAGATTTTTCTATGCAAAAGATAATCTGTCAAATATGATAAACCATCAGAAAATTGTATCAATTATTATATTCTGATTTAGATATTATCTTGAATAATATTTATAAAAGTGTAATTTCTCTATTTATTCTCCTCAATAAAGATGAATAAAACTCAATCAGTTTGTGTATGTATTGAATATCATCCTTGTTTTCTTCTTCAACGAAAATTTTCATCAGTGTGATACAAATAACAATCGACATCACTATAACAATAAAACAATACGACCGTTAGAAAGAAGAATAAATATTCGTTTATACGTAGATTAATTAGTCTACGTCGCATTGACATAATATTTCTGCCGTCAAGGTCACCCATTCATTTTATTGTGTGACACCGACAACAAAAATAAATCCACATATATTTATATACGTCACGAGTGAAGTATTCGTCACAATGAAAATGAATCAATGTAAGATTAATCTTCTTGGTCTACCTACTGAAATATTAGTTATCATCTTAAAAAAACTCGATAATATAGATGTTCTTTATTCATTATTTGACGTTAATACTCAACGTCTTAACAACATAATACAAGAAAATACTTTCACTAATACTCTCAATTTTGTATTACCAACATTAAATGATGATATTTTATCAATTTCTGATCGAATGCTTGATAGATTCTGCATGAATATATTGCCAAAAATTCATCACAATGTTAAATCTCTTATTCTTAATTCATTATTTATGGAACGTATTCTTCTTGTTGCTGATTATCCTAATTTAAGTGAACTTAAACTCTTCAAATTTAATGGTCAAATTGCTTCACGTTATTTTACAGGTAAATAACTTCTATTCTCATCTGAATAACAATTTGTATCGATGAAGTAAATAACTATTTTTTTATCTAGTTAAATCATCATTTCGACGTATTTTTCAACGACAAATTACAGATCTTATTCTTGTATTTGAAAATGATTATAATGAAGAATTATGTGAACACTATACAACAGATGTTTATGGATTCATCTTCGAATTCTTCAAAAATTTAAAACATTTATCTATCATTGAATTATGTCCTAAATCGTTTCCACCTCTAGTGCTTCACAATTTACCCTCAACTACTTGCTACTCTTCAACTCTTTACAAATTATGCATCAATGTGATACATTTTGATGATTTACTTGCTTTACTCGATGGTCGTCTCAAACAATTAAACACATTAAATGTCACTATTACTGAAAAGGATTATCATTTAAAGAAAGTTTACACTATGGTAAGTTTAGACTTGATTAGATTTAACTTTTCAATTTAATAAAAAATACTTATGATCACGACGATAAATTTTTTTCATATAATTATTTCAAAATTTTCTTAATTAATTATCTTTTATTTGAATCAACTATGACTAAATAAGTGTAACACATATTTGTCTAGTTGGAAGAAAGAAATCAAATCATTGAGTTGATTTGAAATAAACAATAGTAAGACTAAAAATATTTATCTTCATTTAGTTAAAATATGAATCTATTTAGTTCTTTGACAAACTGATAGAAGGTCGAATTTATTTCAATCTAACTTTTCCTTGAATAACTCGAAAAATTGTCAACTTTTTTCTTTTTAGTCATTCAAATTATTTCATAATAGAGGAAAACATGAGTAGGACGAGTACTAAAAGGATAAAAAATAAGTAATAAAGAAGAAAGATTATATTAAATATAACGAAGTTTAATCCAAGTAACTTTGAATTGATGAGTTCAACAGATATGTTGATTTATCTAATGAAAATTGTCATGTTTATGAGATGATAGAACTTTTCTTTTCTGTATATAAATGATATTTTTCTCACCTATTTAACTATAATGAACATAATTAATCTAAAATATTCAACTAGTTTAAATATTTTTTATTTCTTATCTTCTGGATGTTCAAAAAACCAAGATATACATGAGTTATCCTTGTTGAAGATTTAAATATTATAGAACTGAAGAAATATGCTAAAATGAATAAAATACAAATAGAGTTACTTTTGAATCAATTGTTCCGTCGGATCTTTTTTTAATTTTAATCTATAATAATACACTTACAAATAGTGATTTGTATTTTCTAGACTAATCTACCTGATTTGAAATGTTTTTATGTACAATGTATTTGTTTCAATCATACATATTATGGTCAAATTTTACCTCTCTTACATCGTATGTCAAACATTGAAACATTAAATTTACATCTTGGTATTGATAATCCAAAAATATTGATTGATAATAACCACCTTCATAATGAATTTATTGATCGTATGCCACGACTTCGTACATTTAATTTTTATTTTCTTAGTTTTATTGAATTGAATCAATCAGTTCATCATTTATCTAAAGATGACATTCTACAAACGTTTCCTAACATTATATATCAACAAGTAGACTGTATGATCAATTATGGATGTAATAATGTGAAATATCATCTATTTTCATTACCATTCATGTTTGATTATCTTCCTTTTATTGAGAATGTATTTCCAAGTATTATATTCGACCATGTTATAAGGTTGTCAGTGGATGATAGTATTCCATTCGAACATGAATTTTTCATGAGAATTGCTTGGTCTTTTCCTTTACTTAGAATATTAAATATTTACAATTTTATGCCACAATTAGTAATATCAAACAAATTAAGCTCTAATGATAATCAATTATGTTCAACAATTATTCAATATCCTTATCTTACTTCACTTGATCTTCAATTTGTTCATGATGATTATATTGAACAATTCCTAAATGATAAAAAAGCATACTTACCTCATCTAAGCAAATTAAACATTAGTTGCGATGGGTTACACAGTGTTACGAGAAATTTTACAAACGAAAGAACACGACTCAATTGTATGAATGTGAAACAATTAAATATCACTCCTAAAATAAGTATACATTCAGAAGATTTCTATGCTTATTTTCCTTCAGTGTAAGTTAACTCTTCTTTTTTTTTGATTAACCTAATAAAATGAATAATGAAAACAGTAATTGTATTTTTGTAATCAAATCATTTTGAATAACCATTACCAATTAGATATTCTGATTAACTCGGGAGTTTTTTTTTATCTGAATAAAATGTTTACAATAACATTTCGAGCTGTGATGGGTTCCGCTTCGCATATTTTCAAAATTATCAGAGGAATTAGTGATTTTTTCTATTTCCAGGCACATGTAATGAAGTTGGAAGTGTTCCATGACATACGGCTTATTCCGTTGCAGATTTATTTAAAGGAAACGCACTGAACTGTTTAGTAGTCTGTATTCTGAAGAGCGACATACTCAGTAATCGGAATATCAGTTTCTGAAAAAATATCATTCGATCCAAGCAGACAAAATTTTTCAAACATGCGTTTAAACGCATCAAAAAGGACCAAACATCGAAAAACAGTGGACGTGTTTGGATGACAATCGGGATTCCCGACTGTGAGCGAAAAACGCCCAGTTTTCTACCTTCTTGTGCGTTTAAACACATTTTCAGCAAAAAAACGCGTTTAAATCCATAAAAAAAAAGAGAAAAAGTGATCGTTGTTTTCATACTCGAGAACCTAAATTATAATCCCATCATGGATAACGACTATGAGACAAACGACCATTTTTCTCCTTTTATTCTTTGCATTTGAACGCGTTTTTTGACTGAAAGCGCGTTTAAACGCCCTGGAAGGGTGAAAACTGGGCGTTTTTTGCTCACAGTCGGGAACCACGACTGTCATCCAAACACATCCACTGTTTTTCGATTTTTGGGCCTTTTTGGTGCGTTTAAACGCGTGTTTGAAAAAGTTTGTCTACTTGGGTACCATGCAATTCAGAGAAAAACGAAAACAAATTTTAAATTTACAGTAAGAATATACAATGTATTTGACCACAAATATTGACGACTATAACCGAAAATGCAATACAAATATACCAATTTGATACCTTCCACTAATATCCGGGACGCTTTCTTACAATTGTATGGGACGCAACAGATAGCTTTGGTGTAATGGTCAGCAAGAGCAATATGGTATAACTCTATTCAGGGCACACGTATTGACAAAAGGGACTTGTACCTTTTTTAGCTTTATTACTTAATGTGCTATTGGTTCACACTGTATTATGTTCACAAAAACTTCCTTTCATTGCCATTCCTTTTAGTTCTGACAATTCACATTGACGTTTCTAGAAAGCCGTGTAATGCATCACATACTTTCAAGATACGCTATGGACACACCAAATTTTAAATTTCCTAGTTTGGTGCTGAGAATTTCATTTGATGATAAAAAGATGCACTCTCTCGAAATACAGGTCGAAGCCCTGTATTGTAAGATATTGTTCCGACAGTCTGAGTGAAAGCTCAACAAACAATTTAATTTTCCACAAAGCTGTCAAATATACCTGTTACCGATAGTAATTTGACTTGAACACAAAACGACACATATTTTCTGAAAATAAATTACGAGCATAAGTATAGCGTTTTTATCGAAATTGTTCTTTCGTAGTGCAATCAATAAATAAGACGCCACTTATTTACTCTGTCACAGCAAGTTTTAACTGTTACTGGTTAATAGACGCAAATATCCATTGCATGATTTCACTTCTCTCTTGAAAATCGATTAATAACAGCTGGCATAGTCTCCATTTTTTCTGTAACACGGCACTTGCAAAACTGTTTAAGCCACTATTACCAATATCAGCTAAATTCCTTAATGACTTTGGTTTATCGGGTAATATCGAGTCGAAGATAGTCGATACTTGCGGTGTCAATGTCCAGCTTAACTTATACAGAGCATCGGTTGGTAACGAAGGAAGAGAATTGAACTGTAGAACTTGCTGCCAATTATATGAAATCATTTGATCGAGTGAATCTGTGTTGGCATATGAATTGATCATACTGGATCCATACCAGAGTTGAGTGTAATTTTCTATAGTAGCATCATCACTTAACGTGACTATCACTCGTTGATTAGTTGAAATCATATCACCAATGGTTGTGGTATTGAAGTTATTGATACGCGAATATAACATTGGATTGAATATGTTGATGATCATATCTCTTAATTCATTCAAATTTTTCTGTGTTAAATTCGCACTAGCAAGATGTGATACTTCAATCACAATGATTTCATTGGGATGTAACAACAAGAAGGAATTCAATGCATTGAGATGAGTGTTAATAGGTAGACCGAGCTCAAAATGATACGAGCACCACTCTGTACCATTGTAGGCAGCACGAATATCAAAATAGCGCATACCATCCTCTGCTTGTTCATATAAATTTCTACTTTGTGCCAATGCCCATGGTGTAATAACCTCCTGTAATGGTATTCCTAATTTCTCTGCTAGTTTTACAAGAGCATCCAGTACTGGATTTCCAGTAGGATCAGGTGACAGAGCTGATGTGAGAGTAAACGATGCACTATCATGTGTGCCTGGTAGAGTAAGATTAAATAAATGAAGATGAGATATATTGGGAAGGAGTTGTTGCATCCAAATACTGGTGTTAATAGATATGGGAGAAGGAAAACTTTGATTTTGTCGTAAGTCAATTAGAATATTTTCTTGAACTGGATAAAGATAAGTATACTGTGGGTAATTGATTAGCAGTAATAGTGATAATGTTAGTATTGAAAGATCAGCAATCATGTTGAACATAGCAAAAATGATGTAGTATGATAGAAATAAAACGAATTTGTGTTAAGATATTTACTAACTTGCGTTATCAGATAATGTGCTTTCTCTTCTCTGCGCAATATATGCGCATGAAAAAGAATCTTTTATCATCTCTAACTGAAAAACACATTTTTATCTCTGATTATTACTAGTAGCAAAAGAAAACAACACGGTATAAGTACGAATGGATGACTAGTTAATTGAGAGTATACATAAATCAATTCAATAATAAAAGAAACGCAGAGTTTAATTTTGCCGACGCGTTTCGTATCTTTTACAAGAAAGTACTCTTCAGGACTAGAGATGTATATCTATAATACCGAAAGGAAAGTTCATTGTGTGTAAAAGTTGATGAGTATAATAACAATACCATTTTTTCATATCTCCTAAAAACGAAGCATCTATTCATTAAAAGAATGATTTCATAGAGATTATGTTGTATTTGATAATACACGTGATGTTGATTTATATCATCTACGATGTGTTTGCAAATCTATTTTTCTTAAATAATGTTCACACATTGTAGAATACCTAATAAATGCAAACAAAAATCATTTTGCTGTGATAATTAAGATTCCAGTAAACGCTAACATAAAGTCCCAATTTGATTTGACACGGTTTTTTACAAACAAAAAAGTCTTTTCAAAAGCTTCAATAGTTGAAGGCATTATTAAGATTATGATCACAGAATGAGAACTAGTTCAATCACCTTGAATAAAAATAAAACTTAATAGACGATTCAAAAAATTGGAATTACCTTACTTTGAGAAAAACAAATATTATTCATGAAGATCTTCACATAATTTATTTGTTGCTTGAAAATCAGTTACACTCTTCTACATAAGAAAATTAAATCAAAAAACAATTGACAAGTTAAAGATACTGATAGAGGTATGAGCCGAAGGGTTGAACGGCGGCAGCTGCTACAAATTCTTAAAATTTTTTTCACAGCGGCGGCGCCGGCTGATATTTGTAACTCCTTATGTGGCGGCGGCGGCGGCGGCGGCTGAGTTAAAAATTCACTGATGAAAATTAAAAGGAAAACGTTCGATTCGATCGCATATGTATTGATGTCAGCGGCGGCTCCCCAAAAATTCTTAAAATTAACAGTAATTTGGTTGCGGCGGCGGCTGATATTATGGAAAAATCGGCTGCTGCGGCGGCTCAGCCGTACGGCTGACACCTCTACATTTAGTACTCTATATTCGATCTGTCTTTTCTCTTTTTGAATTGTACATACATTTTTATTCTATTACAGCACTTGCTGTTACTCTAATTTTTTCTCATTAACAGTGATCTGCATAAATTCTTATGATTTCAATTAAACTAAAGACTATACAAATAATAATGTAATCTTAATTTTAGATTTTGCTTTAATTGAAGAAAAAGTAATTTTATATCAGGAAAAATGTCAAGATCAGAATCTGATTCGAAATCTGACTCATCGCCAAAGCACTTGCAATATTGTGATCGACCAGAATGGTCCGATGTTGTACCAATTGAACAAGATGATGGACCCAATGCCGTCGTAAAAATAGCTTATTCAGAAGCATTTCGTGATACGTTTGATTATCTACGTGCATGTATGCACTAAAACGAATTAAGTGAACGGGCACTTGAATTAACAAAAAGTGCATGCCATCTTAATCCGGCTAATTATACAGTTTGGTGTTATAGACGAAAAATTCTATTACATCTTGGATCCGATTTAGATGAAGCATTAGCATTTGTCGGACGAATGATCGAATCGAATCCAAAAAATTATCAAGTATAGCTCTTTATTCCTTTTTTTGTTTTTATAAATCATTCTAATAATTCTTGTTAAGTTTTGGGAACATCGTCGATTAATTGTCGAAATTTCAGGTCATTCATCAAATGAATTATCATTTATTGCAAGTATTATTAAATTGGATTCGAAAAATTATCATGCATGGCAATATCGCCAATGGGTTCTTAAAACTTATGTACTTTGGTCGGATGAATTACAATATGTTGATCATTTATTACAAGAAGATATTAGAAATAATTCGGCATGGAATCAATGTTATTTTGTTATAGCTCATACAACAGGTTTCAAAGATGATATTATCGAACGTGAATTAGGTTATGTTGAAAAACGCATTGAGCTATGCCCGGATAATGAAAGTGCATGGAATTATTTACGTAGTATTGCAAGACTTCGTTTAGCCAGTTTAACTGATCAACGTATATGGAATTTTTGTCGAGATTCGTATGAAAACAATTTTCTAAAAGATGATTTTAATAGTCAACAATGACGATTTTTACTTGGTTATATGATTGAATTGTTAATGGATGATGATCGTGCTGACAAACAAGAAGATAATAAAAAGATGATTCATGATCTTTGTGAAAAATTAATGTTACAAATTGATCCGATTCGAAAAAAATATTGGCAATACATTGAGGAACCAACTTCAACCACGTAAACATTTGCTGCTTGCATTTATGTTTTCTTCTGAATATTTCATGAGTTTCTTGACACCTAGTGATTTGTGATGATTGTTACCGATTAAGATCACATTTGATCGTCCCCTCTCTTTTTTTTCCTTTTTTTGTGCATGACAAAAAAATAAACAGATGCAGTCCAAAAGAAAGCAATCAAAGAAACTATCATTTTTTTGTATTATTCTCATTGGTTGCGATGAATTGATAGTCAATTTTTCATAAGAATGTTGAGAATTTCGTACACTGATTGCAAGCAATTCTATTAACATATACAACAGCAACTTCATCTATGGCGCAATATATCGATACTTCGTAAAAAAGAAGGGAAAACAATCTTGATTTCTTCAAAAATAGAATATGACAAAAGGAAAATATTTTAATCCTTGCTTGCACACCTTACTATCTTGAAATGAAAAATGATTAGAATCGATTTGCATTTTATTTTTGAAAAAAACAAGAAAATATGAATCGATTCAACATATTGATTTGGGTTTTGTGTATTGTATTTCTTCGTAGTCATGCCTTTTATAATGAGAAAACGACAGAATTTTCTGGTAACGATAATAAAGTAGTCGCTGTAAACACATTCTTTAATGTTATTGCACAAGATGGTGCTGATCCATGGGTATATAAACATACAGATGGATGGTATTATTCTACAAGAACTACAGGTGGTGATGTTCGTATTTGGCGATCACGTAGGGTGTGGGTGTGAATGTGAGGGTATTTTTGTTCAGACACCCACACCCACACTCTACTTCTTTAAACCATAATGATGTCGGTTTTGCATCTAAGACTCGATGATAAACACTCATATTGCCAGTTGTATTGCCTTTCATATGATACCAAAAGTCAAGACAAGCACCTTTTGGTGATTCAAGAATTTCACTAACGAGCCATGCTTTATCTCCGTGATTTTGTGGAAACGATGATTCAATATAAGCATAATAACCAACACTTGTTCCCGTTGTATGATCGACAGTGGGTCTAAAAACAAACAGAATCATACAAATGCAACTTCAATATTAAAACGAGAACTTTTATTTACCCTGTATCGAATGATATTGTACCACCTTGATTGAGTGCCCAATCAAAATTGTCTTCATCTTTAGGATTGTAAAATCCACAAAAAGTACCGTCTTCAAAATTGCAACTTCCTTCTTCTTCACATGGACCATTTGCTAGAGAAATATCATCAACAGCAATATCACCCTAAATAAAAATTAATTAGATTAAATTCTTCAATCTGTTTTTATTTCGCTTTACTTGAAAACTTGAGCCGACAACACCTTCGAATGCTATTTGATATTGATCATCATTACGTACAGTTACATGTCCATAGCGCCATCGATTACCGAGATTACCACTAAAATAAATTTCAAATCAATCTCATATTTAAATATAACATTTCGCTCAATACAATACCTCTTCGTCCATAGTAATCGTTGCGTACCAGCAATAAGAACATTCAATGAACCAATCGATGGTCCGAACATATGATAATGAAATTTCAAACAAACTGATGATGCTTAAGTATACATTGGACTTATTAATCGTGCTTTTTGTCCACGAATTTGAGGAGACGATGTTTCAATATAAATATAATAACCACGATCAGTTCCCGTCGTATGATCTATAATTGTAAACAAAACAAAAAAAAGAAATGATGAAACTGTCTGAAGTCTTTCTTTTGAAATATTCTTACCAGTCGTTGGTTCAGTACCAATAGAATCCGTTGCTTTTTGTGTACGTGTCCAATAGAAATCACATGTTGTATCATTAATCCATCCACAGAATGAAGTTTCAAAATCACACCAATCTGTTGGTGGACATTCACCATCGGTTAAAAATATTTCATCAAGCGATATCTAGAAATTTTCATATAAATATATACAAAAGAAAGAGAGAATATTTTCGTCGAACATACATCTCCTTCCCATCCACTTCCAACATAACCATCGAGTTTGAGAGCAAAATTATATGGAATATCACTTAAATTAATTAGTCCAACGCGCCATTGTTTTGATTGGGTTTCATTACGTTCCTAAACTAGATTTTGTTGGATATCATTCGGTGTATTTTGTAATGTTGATATTTGTAATGAACCAATATTTCCACCCCACCTATTAATTAGATAAATATAAATTTCCGATGCTTTCAAGTCTCTGTATAGTTACATATGATAGTAAAATTGAAAACACATTGTTCCTATCGGTTTTGATATATATGGTGAAATCAGACCAGCACGATCACCTTCTACTCGTGGATAACTTGCTTCGATATAAATGTAAAATGGTGAATTGTCTGCGCCTAATGAATGGAAAAGGATGACTTATAATACGGAAATCTATCTGGATGCTTACCTGTAGTTGGGCCTGTACCCGATGAGCCTGTACTTCCTGTATGTCTAGTCCAATTGAATTGACCTGTTGGATCAAATTTCCATTGACAAAAATCGTCTTCAAATCGACAGGTTACTAATGCTTGTGAAACTTCAACTGGATCAGCTTCAAATGGTTGTAATTTACATGAATCTGTTTGTTGAACTCCAATTTCATCAACAGCAATATCACCTTCAAAAGATTTTCCACGAGCACCTTCAATTATAATTTGATATCGACCATTTGGTTGAATAGGTACAAAAGCATGTTTCCATTATGGCCCACGTGGTCCAGCCAATGCCCATACTAATGATTCTGAAGTCAAATTAGCAGATACGAGTGATCGTACATTAACAATTAAACGACCAACATCAACTCCATACCTAAATGAAATATAGGTATCAATTGAATCGTATATACACCAAAAAACAAAAACTTACATATTATACCAAAATGAAAAACATCTTGGACGATTATCAAAATAGATTTCTGATTATAATCGAGCTTTCCATTCCGATTCAGCTGGTATAGATGTTTCAATATAAATATAAAAACCATTGACAGTAGCTAGAATAGAATATAAGTATTATTTTTGTTTTTGTTGTTGATTTAAACTATTCAAATAGTTCAACATACTATGATCTCCATTGGGCCCTGTATCAGCCGATGGTGTTGTACCATTACGAAGAATCCAATCGAATTGATTATCTGCTGCATTTGTCCATGAGCAATATGTATTATCATCAAATGTACATTCATTTGCACGTAAACTGCATTCACCTTCTTTAACCATAGAATCGTCGAGTGCAACAAATCCTATACATAGAAAAACAAAAAAAAACTTAATTTTGTTTCCTACACAATATTAAATTATTACCTTGTCGCAAGTAACCAGTTATAATTTCGAAAACAATACGAACATTATTTAATGGTGGTAGAGTAATTTCACCTTTGTTCCATATGAAATCATGATCGTAGTTTCGTGTAAATAAAGCTCGTGGTGTGCTACCAGTTGTTTCAGTTAATATATTGAATGTATTATTTGAACCGGCAAGTACATAATAAAATTCAAGACAATATGATTGAGTTTTCGTTGACTTATACATTGGTGAATAGAGACGTCCATTTAGATTTTCACCTTGACTTTCAAGATCAATATAAGCATATGAACCACGATTCGTACCAGTCGTATGATCAAATGGAATTGGTGTCGTACGTACTTGAGTATCACTACCAGTATAGGTTTTCCATTGTAAAGATGACGCAGTTGCATTTTGTGTGAAACCACATTGTGCAAAGTCTGTAAATGTACATGATTCGCCAATAGCGGCACTTTCTTTACATGCACCAGATGTAAATATAACATCATCAATCGATACATCACCAATAGAATTTGGACCAGCAATAGCTTTATAAAATAAATAAATAAATAAAACAATAGAACAATATTTTTCTTTTTAGTTACCTTCAAACACAATGTTAACATTTGTTTTTTTAATTTCCATTCGTCCAAAACGCCATAAATCACCTTGTGTACCTTTTCGTTTCCAAAGTGATATACCGAGATTATCACCAGCAGCCATATAAAGATTGAGTGTACCACCTTGTCCAAGTAAATGATAATAGAATGTCATACATTGAGGATTGTTGAGAGTCGGACTTTTCAAACGTGCATAATCATTTGCTTGACCTTTACTCAAATCAGCTTGCATGAAATAACCTTGAACAGTATTTGTTGTATGATCGATTTCTAAATATTTTTTTAAAATTCTCTCCTTGAAAACGAAATTATAAATTCAAACATACCTGGTGCTGCTACAGTCGAAGCTTGTACACGTGTCCAATTAAATCGATTATTTGCCATATTTTCCCAACCGTTACATAGTCCACTTTCAAATGTACAATCATAGGGTCCCGGTGGATTTGTGATAGTTGGTTTTGTTGATGTTGTTGTTGGTACAATATTGGAGGGATCAGCATCTGGTGGCGTTAAAACACATGGATTTTCGAATATACGAAGATCATCAATAGCTGCATCTCCTTGAAATGAATTACCTATAAATAAAAATATAAATTCAACAAATAGAATAGAATTAAAATCTTAATTTTTCACTCACCAACAACTCTTTCAATTCGTATTCGATAGTATGAACTTGATTTAACAGTCACTTGACCGTTCAACCATTTGTCACCTTGATTTCCTTGTAATCCTCTAAGATAAACGAAATATTTCATTGATTCAAAAAATTATTTTCTCTTTTTAAAACAAATTTTTGCTTACCAAACCCATAATGGTTCTTTAGATTTCACACCATTGACATAGATATTCAATGAACCAATACTTCCATACATATGATACCAAAATGAAAAACAGGAACCAATCGATGATGTTGGCATAAGTATTGTTGATTCAAGGATAGCACGATCATTAGTTTGTCTTGGCGACGATGCTTCAATATAAGCATAATAGCCAAAAGCATCATTATACGTATGATCAACTGTTGGTCCAGTAAATGCTGAATCTGTTTCACCATGTGCAACGAGCCAATCAAATTGATCTGCTGGCGAACGAATATTATGCCATGTACAGAAATCAATTGATTCAAAGGAACATGAACCTAACGTTGGACAAAATCCTTCTCGTAGAGTAACATCATCAATAGCTAGATCACCAAAATATCCAACACCATATTCACTTTCGAATGCAAACGTCCATGGTTCGTCGGTTTTTCTTATTGTTATTTCAGCTGCATTCCAAATATCACCAAAATTATAATTAACTTTCCACAATAGATATAGCTGACTCGCTGATAATACACGTTGATAAATTATCAATGAACCAACATCAGCACCGAAGCTATGATACCAAAATGAAAGACATTGTCCATTTGAATTATTGTTCCATGGAGATACTAATAGAGCTTTTTCACCTTCACGACTTGAACTAGCACTTGGAACATATACGTAATAACCTATTCGAAAATTCATTTTGTTTTTAGAAAATTAAAATAATAAATATTTCAATTGATGTATTCTTACCACTACTAGTCAATGTAGTATGATCAACACTTGGCCCATTTAATGTGCCTGGTGTTGCTCCTAGAAAATAAAATTGATTATTTTGAGCTAGAAAAAAACTCATTCGATAAACCTTTATGTCTGATCCATTGATGTTTTTCTGTTGGATCATTTGTAAAACCACATAAATTTTCTTCGTCGAAATCACATTCAAATGGTAAATCACTTGGACAATTACCATCGATAAGTTGAAGATTATCTAAAGCAATATCTCCTTGAAAACTTACACCAGCAACACCTTGGAGAATAATCTAAACAAATATCAAGAAATTTTTATTATAGTTTTATGAGAATGACAACAACAAAATGACACATACGCTGTAGAGACTTGTGATACCATTTAATTTAACTTTTCCTAAACGCCAAATATTTCCTTGAGATCCTTCACGAGACCAAACAGTTGTTTCAACATTTGATGAATCAACAATTAATACATCTAAACGATTGATATCAGGTCCGTGCATATGATACCAAAATTCAAAATATTTTGTTGTTGAACCAGCAATGGATGGTGATAGTAAACGTGCTGTATCATTGAGTTTAACAGGATAAGATGTTTCAAGATAAATATACCAGCCTTGATCTAACAAATAGAAAAGAAGAAGAAAAACAAAATGATTAGAATGTTTTCTTTTTAAAATTTTTACTTGTATGTGTTGTTACATCGAATTGAGGACCAGTTTCAGCTGTTGAAGTAGCACCTTGATTTCGAGTCCAATTAAGAGCACCATCAGTAAGGAAAGTCCATTGACAAAAATCGTCTTCAAATGTACAATCATAAATACTTGGAACTGTATAGAATTTAGAGGAAAAAAAAATAAATAGATTTATTTTGAAATTCTATTCATTTGACAAACTTTGAAATGGTGTCGTTGGTCGAGTTACTGTTTGTGGTGTTGTTAACATAGTAGCACCTGCCGTTAATGGAGTTATTCCACAGTAACCATCTCGAATATCGATATCATCGATAGCATAATAACCGTTCATTTGTGCGCTGACACTTCCTTCAATGACAATCTGTACAAAGAAAACGAGAACAAACAAAAATCAAGTTAGTCAAAGTTTTAGAAGAGAAAAAAAGCCAATCTTTACATTGTGATCCTCATCTGCATAGTAGCCGACAGATGCAAATTGCCATGATTCACCTTGACTTACGGAACCCAATGACCATATCATGTATGTATTTTGTGAAGTTGAAATATTGACATCGACACGACCTAATTGATTACCACGTAGAACATACCAGAATGTTAAACAACGACCAGAAGTTGAAGTCGATGGAAATGTTTCACTTTGAATAACAGCCACAACTGATTGTTGATTAGTGTAGGATGAACTTAAAAGAAGATATTGACCTTGGTCACTTCCTATAAATTTAATATCATAGATAAGATTCTATTTTTCTTATTGCCATAAAAAGCAGGTTCAAACCTAATGTATGATCATTTTGAGGTCCATTATAAGGTGGTTTCGATGAGCCAGATCCAACAAACCAAGTAGCATTTCAAAAAAGTAAGAAATTACGCCATGTACACAATCTAGAACAAATCATTAAAGAAAAGGAATTTAGAAAATGTAAAATTAGATTCCTTTTGTTTTAATATAATTTTACCCATTTTCAAAATCACAATCACCCGATTCAGGACAAGCTCGATCACGAATAAATACATCGTCAATAGCCACGGTTGGTGAATTTGGACCGAATTTATAAATTATACTTTCAAAAATAACCTGATATGGTGTTAAACTAAGATCATGTGGAATACGTTGTTGTGAAAGACGCCATTGGCCTTCCTTTAAAAAGATTCAAAATAATCATTTCTTGTTTTTCTTCTATATCATTCAAATTAAAATAACTTACTCGAAGGATATTTTTCGACCAAATTAAATAGCCTGTCGTATTTGTTGATTGTTTACTTGTTCGTACAAATAATTGTAATTTAGATAGAGTACTAATTAATTCACCATCTAAATAATACCAAAATTCAACACACTGTTCTCCATTAGGAACTATTACTGGTGAGGTAAGACGTGCTCGTTGATCAGTTACACCTTGTGCTGGTTTAGAAATATTAACAAGCATATATGCACCATTGATTGTACCATCTGTATGATCGGTCAATGGTTTAAAACCAGTGCCTACTGGATCATTACCAGTTGCACGTATCCAATTGTACTGTGTTGTAGCATCACTGGAGTAAGAACATAGTTTTGGATCTTCAAAGGAACATAATCGATCTTCATTTGGACATGATTGATAGACAACAATATCATCGATGGCAATATCACCAAGACCGAATCTATATAGAAAAAGAAATTCGTTTTCATGAAAAACGAAGCAAACAGCTTACTGTCCAACAATGCCTTCGAATACAATTTGAAATTTGGTATTCGCTTGTGGAAATATTGGATATTGTCCTTTGAGCCATTGTTTACCTAATTAAAGACAAGAAAAATTAGAAGATAATCATCGATATGAAAAACAAATCACCTTGATCTCTTGTTCGTGTCCATACTGGTTTACCCATATTATTATTTACTTTAATGTAAATATTTAATGTATCCACATCCATACCATACATATAATACCAAAATTGTAAACATTTTTGTCCTTGAATTTCTTCTGATACGATACGGCAACGTTGATTATATTTTTGTGGAAAACTAGCTTCCATGTAAATATACCAACCATCGGATGTTCCATACGTATGATCTAGAAGAAGAAAAAAAAACGACAAGTGAAACTCTTCAATAGACTAGCCAAGTATATTCTACAAACCAGAAGTAGGTCCAGTATTCATTGATGGTGTTTGACCTTGTTTTGGTGCCCATCGAAAATCAGCATCGTTATCATGTGACCACGTTGCACAAAGAACACCTTGTTCAAAATTACAATCCCATGGTGATTGTGGTGCTAAAGTCGATTGACGTATAGTTGTTGTTGACAGTGTTGACGGAAGAGTGGTTGCCCCCGTTGGTACAGCATCATTCATCGGTCGAATCGAGCAATTACTTGTTGTAAATGTAAAATCATCAATAGATATATCACCCTATAGGTAATGAAAAGAAAAATTAAAATTAGAAATAAATAAAACAATACTGATTCTTACCAAGTAATCTTTTCCAGAAATAGCTTCCATAATAATTTGATAGGGAGTCGATGAAATATATGAAACTTGACCTTCATACCAATTATTACCACGATTACCTGATAATGACCATATTCGTTTATATGTACCATCGAAAACATAAACATTCAATGTTCCAATTGAATCACCATACCTATTAGGAAACCATCGATAATCTAATATTCAATCAACGCTTATCTACTTACATATGAAACCAAAATCTAAAACATTTCGCATCTCCATTGGTTCCATCAAAAATAAGACTACGTAAACGTGCACGATCACCTGGTTTTGTTGGAAGTGATGTTTCAATCATTAAAT